>CM038141.1:11767330-11787330 GCA_021437245.1 Aegilops speltoides | reverse complement strand
TAATAACGAGTAGAAGTTGTATGATGATGCATGATTAGTACGACTTGTTATTATATATATATGATGATGTAATGATGCAAAAGCATGCATGAACATGTTATATCTGCGGGTGCAATGAACATAGCAGCAGCGTTGATAAACAATTAAAGCATGCATGATGTATATATGATGCATAACGTGTACAATGTGTAGTATCGTAAAATACCAGCAAACGAAAAAGAATTAAAATGGAAACACAAAATTAAATGAAAAAATCATAAAACTAAAACCCACTAAACCTTATAGTACCGGTTGGTGTTACCAACCGTACTAAAGGCCTCGAACCGCCGGCTGGCTAGTGCCACGTGGTCGCTTTTTAGCACCGGTTCGTCTTGAACCGGTGCTAAAGGGGGGGGGGGGCTTTAGTGTCCACTAATTAGTGCCGGTTATGTAACCGGCACTATAGGGCCTTACGAACCGGTGCTAATGCCCGGTTCTGCACTAGTGACAACACCTTATGCAGGTTGCAACCAAACGTCATGTCATATGTGCACCTAATGCAATGCGGGCAACCAAAAGCTGGGTAAAAAATGGTTGTCTCGTGCAACTAGGGGCATGCAGGCAACCAAACTATGTGCATCTGGATTTTTTTTGGCCTGCATCCCCTCAAACCGGCTCAATAGAGCCAGACTCGCCGGGCCAGGCTGAGTCGGCAATGTAACCAAACACGCCCTATATTCTCGTGCTAGCTCATCCCGGCTTGCCGCCGTCGTAGATGCCTCATGTCCTTGTCGTGACCACAAACTTCTCTTGCTGAGCTGTGACAAGAGCTTTCAAATAAGATCCATTTTGAATATGTTTTGACGAGTTTTTAAAACTTTGTTAAATTTCAACCGTTGAAATTTGGTACGAAAAATACTCATCTCAACATGCAACATGCATGCAAAGAAAGGCTCAATCATTTCCATTATACTATGCTACTTATATTCAATAAATATTTATAATTGCATCTATTTTAAATATTATTAATTCAAGTATTCATGTTCACATAATCAAACAATTCCCACAACAATGCGCAAGGTATTATCTAGTATGCAAAGTAAATAAAACAAGAGAGAGTGTTAAATAATCCACGGAAGCTATTGAGGTTTAAGCCTTTAACACCCTAAAATGTTATCAAGGCAATTTTTCGACCTAAGAATGTAACAGCCGCGTAAGCACGTTTGAGATAAAGACATAAAGGTCCCCAGTTGTCTGGGTGGTGTAGTTAGTTATCATGTTAGTCTCACACACTAAAGGTCCCCAGTTCGAATCTGGGCTTAGACAGCTTTCTCTTTTAACATTTTTTTAAAGCATTATTAGTTTTCAATCTCGGGCAAGGGACAAAGTACGAGAACGGGGTCTTTGGTGGCGCCATAAAAACCTAATTATGTTTCTTCATGTATTTTTTTTTGCTTGGAGTTTCTTCATGAATTTTGACTTTGATTTCACAGTGTTTAGTACGACACGTGATAATTACCTGGCGATACTTTCAGCTGGCATGCAGTGCAAGGTGCTTACGTACGTACGTACCTGTAGCTTTCACCACTGGGTTTTGCTATGTCGGCACGTCTCGCCCATCGCGCCCTCGTCCCTGTTTTCCTATGGTCCTTTGGCAGCTGGAACCCTAGCCGCCGTCAGGGGGAGGCCGATCTTCCAACGCCGCTCTCCGGCGGCTCCCCTCCACCGGCGACCTCCGTCGTCGGTGGTGAGGGGGGTCGCCGGATCCATGCGTGTTGATCGTTTTTATTCTCTCGTAGTCTAGGTTTTTAGGTTGTTCATTATCTTTGCTTCGGCGGCGACGATGACAAAGCTGAATAAAGATTCTTCGGATCCTTCCCTGACGAGGCCATCGGTCCTATGGTTGGGGATGGATTTGGAAACCAGTCTGTTCAAGCAAGGATGGCGTGGCGGCGGTGGCATCCTCTCTTGGACTTCGGGCTCGCCACTATGACGGCGTTGCTCCAAATGCGTCGGGCGCGGAGCTTGAGAGGTAGTGCAGGAGCTTTCTCTTTTGACATTTTTTTAAAGCATTATTAGTTTTCAATCTCCGGCAAGGGACAAAGTACGAGAACGGGGTCTTTTGGTGGCGCCATAAAAACCTAATTATGTTTCTTCATGTATTTTTTTTCTATTGCTTGGAGTTTCTTCATGAATTTTGACTTTGATTTCACAGTGTTTAGTACGACACGTAATAATTACCTGGCGATAGTTTCAGCTGGCATGCAGTGCAAGGTGCTTACGTACGTACGTACCTGTAGCTTTCACCACTGGGTTTTGCTATGTCGGCACGTCTCGCCCATCGTGCCCTCGTCCCTGTTTTCCTATCGTCCTTTGGCGGCTGGAACCCTAGCCGCCGGGGGAGGCCGATCTTCCAACGCCGCTCTCCGGCGGCTCCCCTCCACCGGCGACCTCCATCATCGGTGGTGAGGGGGGTCGCCGGATCCACGTGTGTTGATCGTTTTTACTCTCTCGTAGTCTAGGTTTTTAGGTTGTTCATCGTCTTTGCTTCGGCGACGACGATGACAACGCTGAATAAAGATTCTTCGGATCCTTCCCTGACGACGCCATCGGTCCTATGGTTGGGGATGGATTTGGAAACCAGTCTGTTCAAGCAAGGATGGCGTGGCGGCGGCGGCATCCTCGTGGTGGACCTGTGTCCCCGGGGTCCGCCGTTGCGACGGTGTTTACTCCAGCGTCGGCGCGGAGCTTGGGAGGTAGTCCAGGAGCGGATGCAGATTGTGGTCTGCATCGATGACATCTGGAAGACGGAGCATGTGCTGGGCTCGTGGTTGGTGGATGGCAGATATGGTTTCCTTCTTCGGCGTTTTAGTTCTGGTGGGTTGCTAGATCTGGAGTTCGATGGCGTGTCCGGGGTGTTGCCCCGGTCTGATTCGTTCAACGGTAAGGGTTTCACTTTTGGTGAGCCACCTTGGAGGTCCGTAAAGCTGCATATCAGCGATGCAGCCGCGTCGAGCTCGGGTCAGGAGGTGATTCGTCATTCTTTTCTTCGGTGGCTGCTATCGTGGTGCCGGAGGCAGATGACGGGCGTTGGTGTCAAGCTCAGAGATGTTCTGTTATCTTTTCAGTTTTGTCATGTCAGTCTTTACGTGACTTGTACTTTGTTCTTTATGATATAAATAAGACACGTATTATCATGCAAAAAAAAACCGTCTCGCCCATCGCTTTGCGCTCGCAACTAGTACTTCTCGGCTAGTAGATCATTTAAGCGGAGCGGCCACCTTTTACGGTGATCCACTAGAAGACCAGCTAATTAGTCACTAGTATTGTCTAAAAATCCTAGTTAGTCACTGTTATCTCATTTTTCTTTCCGAAGTCACATTCTAAAGTTTCACAAAATTCTGTAAAAAAATCCCCACATGTTCAAATGGATTTAAACCATATGTGCGTACAGTTTGCCGATGATATAGGTTGACATGCGGACTACACTCGCTTTCACTGTTAAAAGTCCACATGTTAACTTATTTCATCATGGAACTTTATACACTGTAACTTTTAAAAATCCACGAAATTGTCATGTTTGTGTAGCTCACATGTTAACTTATTCCATCATGGAACTTTATACACTTGTAGAAGACATCCATATGAACATGTAATTCGTTTCTAGAATTCGTTGAAACTTTGAGATATGGTTTAATTTTTTTAATTTTTTTTCAAACAATTGTGCTCCGAAATTCCGCCCTCGAACACCCCCCCCCCCCAACCCGGCCTTTTTTTCGTACTATAGGTTATCCATTTCAATAATTTGGTTTTTTAATATATGTTTCCTTACCTTATGCTCTATGGTTTTCTAAAAGAAATTTTAGATGAATACGTAGACCTCCTCCCTGGTTTATTTTATTTTTTCCATACACCATATATTAAAAAATTGTTCACCGTAAATTAAAGATGTCAATGCATAGAAAAATGTTTAATATGTATTAATAATATTTATCAAATATTTTAAACTATTCTATAGAAAAAATAAAGGAAATCCGAGAAAAAAATCAGTAAAAGGAAAAGAAAACATAAACAAAAAAAATAAAAACCCAAAACTAAAATATAATTTCGAAAGAAAATACAAAATAGAAATGGTTGGGAAAAATAAAAAACCAATGAAAATAATAACAACATCCAAAAAATCGAATTAACAGTGTTGGCTTTTACTTCTAATTAAGGAAAATCTACTGTGGCGGTGGAGCGCTCGTACCACAACCTTAAATGGGTTGGGCATTGGGACTCGTTGCGTGTGCTGTACTGCCGTAGCATCTATTTGATGACAACCATAAAAAAGGAAAATCTATTTGATGACAATTCCTCAAAAAATTCTTTTTTTTTTTGCGAGTCTCAAAAAATTCTATTTGATGGCAAGACGAAAATAACTATTTGATGGCAGGCGTCAAAAGGGGCAGTCCATATTTGATGCTCGCGGGTATCAAACCTACGCATCTTCGTTGAAGCTTGAGCTCCCGTCTCCCAACGCCTCAGTTTGGGCCCTCTCACTGTCGCGAGGCTGTTTCATTTCTTTTCTATTTCTTTTTTTTTGTCTTTTTTCTGTTTCAGTTTCTATTTTTCCTTTGTTTTCTTTCCCTTTTTTTTTCATTTTTCCGTTTCCTAGTTCGTGAATTATGCAAAGTTTATTGTGTGTTCATGTACAAAAATGTTCAGCGTATATTTATGCAAATGTTCACCATATATTATGAAAATGTTCAACATATTTTTTTAAATGTTGATTATGTATTTTAAAATTGTCAGTGCATATAAAAAAATTCATTGTGTATTTAAATATTTGTTCAGCATATATCAAAAAAAAATGTTCAATGTGTATTTAAATATTGTTCAACCTATATCACAAAAAATTTCAGCGTGTATTTAATTTTTTTTCACCTTATCGTTTGTACTGGCGGTAGGGTACCACAACCTACCGCCTAAGTCCCTGGCGGTAGGCTGTCTACACCTACCGTCGTGCCGGCGGGCGGTAGGTTATGTGCCAGTTAACCTCTAAACTGGGTCTTGGTCTTATCAACCACAAAAAAAATTAACATCACAACAAATATTGTTTGTAATTCAAAATAGGATGATCGCCCACATTATAGATAGCAAATTAACATTTCAAATTGTTTGAACATAGTTTGAAAGTAGCAATTCGACATCACCAACAAAGCTTGAAAGTACCAAATAGACATCACTAGCATAGCATACAAGTTCTTGGTCACAACTAGTTGCACTAAACGACATCACCAACACGAGTGGTCACTTCCTCCTGCTCCTCTTGTTGGGGAACGTAGTAATTTCAAAAAATTTCCTACGCATACACAAGATCATGGTGATGCATAGCAACGAGAGGGGAGAGTGTTGTCCACGTACCCTCGTAGACCGTAAGCGGAAGCGTTATGACAACGTAGTTGATGTAGTAGTACGTCTTCACGATCCGACCGATCCAAGCACCGAACGTACGGCACCTCCGAGTTCAGCACATGTTCAGCTCGATGACGATCCCCGGACTCGATCCAGCAAAGTGTCGGGATAAGTTCCACAAGACGACGGCGTGGTGAGACGATGATGATGTTCTATCGACGCAGGCTTCGCCGAGCACCACAACGATATGACCGAGGTGGAATATGGTGGAGGGGGCACCGCACACGGCTAAGGAACGATCACGAAGATCAACTTGTGTGTTCTAGGGTGCCCCTGCCCCGTATATAAAGGAGGGAGGGGGAGGCGGCCGCCCCTAGGGGTGCGCCGAGGAGTCCTACTCCCACCGGAGTAGGACTCCCTCTGCCTTGGGAGGAGAAGGAAAGGGGAGGAAAGAGGAAAGGGGCGCCGCCTCTTCCTTGTCCTATTCGGACTAGGGGAGAGGGCGCGCGCCTGCCCCGGCCGGCCCTCCTCTTCTCCCTCATGGCCCACTAAGGCCCATTAACCCCGGAGGGTTCCGTAACCTCGGTTCCGTAAAAAAATCGATTTCACCCGGAACCATTCCGATATCCAAATATAGGCTACCAATATATCAATCTTTATGTCTCGATCATTTAGAGACTCCTCGTCATGTCCGTGGTCACATCCGGGACACCGAGCAATCTTCGGTACATCAAAACTTTTAAACTCATAATAAAACTGTCATCGTAACGTTAAGCGTGCGGACCCTACGGGTTCGAGAACTATGTAGACATGACCTAGAACTATTCTCGATGAATAACCAACAGCGGAACCTGGATGCTCATATTGGCTCCTACATATTCTACGAAGATCTTTATCGGTCAAACCGCATAACAACATACGTTGTTCCCTTTGTCATCGGTATGTAACTTGCCCGAGATTCGATCGTCGGTATCCAATACCTAGTTCAATCTCGTTACCGGCAAGTCTCTTTACTCGTTACGTAATGCATCATTCCGTAACTAACTCATTAGCTACATTACTTGCAAGGCTTATAGTGATGTGCATTACCGAGAGGGCCCAGAGATACCTCTCCGACAATCGGAGTGACAAAACCTAATCTCGAAATACGCCAACCCAACATGTATCTTCGGAGACACTTGTAGAGTTCCTTTATAATCACCCAGCTCGTTGCCAGGCGCTTGGCAGCACAAAGTGTTCCTCCGTAAACGGGAGTTGCATAATCTCATAGTTATAGGAACATGTATAAGTCATGAAGAAAGCAATAGCAACATACTAATCGATCAAGTGCTAGGCTAAAGGAATGGGTCATGTCAATCACATCATTCTCCTAATGATGTGATCCCGTTAATCAAATGACAACACATGTCTATGGTTAGGAAACATAACCATCTTTGATTAATGAGCTAGTCAAGTAGAGGCATACTATTGACGTTATGTTTGTCTATGTATTCACACATGTATCATGTTTCCGGTTAATACAATTCTAGCATGAATAATAAACATTTATCATGATATGAGGAAATAAATAATAACTTTATTATTGCCTCTAGGGCATATTTCCTTCAGTCTTCCACTTGCACCAGAGTCAATAATCTAGATTACACAGTAATGATTCTAACACCCATGGAGTCTTGGTGCTGATCATGTTTTGCTCGTGGAAGAGGCTTAGTCAACGGGTCTGCAACATTCAGATCCGTATGTATCTTGCAAATCTCACGCTCCCACCGGACTTGGTCCCGGATGGAATTGAAGCGCCTCTTGATGTTCCCGGTCCTCTTGTGAAATCTGGATTCCTTCGCCAAGGCAATTGCACCAAGATTGTCACAGAAGATCTTCATTGGTCCCGATGCACTAGGTATGACACCAAGATCGAAATGAACTCCTTCATCCGCACTCCTTCATTTGCTGCTTCCGAAGCAGCTACGTACTCCGCTTCACATGTAGATACCGCCACGACGCTTTGTTTAGAACTGCACCAACTTACAGCTCCACCGCTTAAAAAACACGATCCGGTTTGCGATTTAGAATCGTCGGATCGGTGTCAAAGCTTGCATCGACGTAACCATTTACGACTAGCTCTTTGTCACCACCATATACGAGAAACATATCCTTAGTCCTTTTCGTATTTCAGATGTTCTTGACCGCTGTCCAAAGATCCACTCTGATTACTTTGGTACCTCCCTACTAAGCTTATTGCTAAGCATACGTCAGTGTCCGGTACACAGCATTGCATACATGATAGAGCCTATGGCTGAAGCATAGGGAACATCTTTCATTTTCTCTCTATCTTCTGCTGTGGTCGGGCATTGAGTCTGACTCAACTTCACACCTTGTAATACAGGCAAGAACCCTTTCTTTGCTTGATCCATTTTGAACTTTTTCAAAACTTTATCAAGGTATGTGCTTTGTGAAAGTCCTATTAAGCGTCTTGATCTATCTCTATAAATCTTGATGCCCAATATGTAAGCAGCTTCACAGAGGTCTTTCATAGAAAAACTTTTATTCAAGTATCCCTTTATGCTATCCAGAAATTCTATATCATTTCCAATTAATAATATGTCATCTACATATAATATCAGAAATGCTACAGAGCTCCCACTCACTTTCTTGTAAATACATGCTTCTCCAAAAGTCTGGATAAAACCATATGCTTTGATCACACTATCAAAGCGTTTATTTCAACTCCGAGATGCTTGCACCAATCCATAAATGGAACGCTGGAGCTTGCACACTTTGTTAGCACCTTTTGGATCAACAAAACCTTCTGGTTGCATCATATACAACTCTTCTTCCAGAATCCATTCAAGAATGCAGTTTTGACATCCATTTGCGAAATTTCATAATCATAAAATGCAACAATTGCTGACATGATTCGGACAGACTTAAGCATCGCTACGGGTGAGAAAGTCTCATCGTAGTCAACCCCTTGAACTTGTCGAAAACCTTTCGCAACAAGTCGAGCTTTATAGATAGTTACATTACCATCAGCATCAGTCTTCTTCTTAAAAATCCATTTATTCTCAATCGCTTGCCGATTATCGGGCAAGTCAACCAAAGTCCATACTTTGTTTTCATACATGGATCCCATCTCAGATTTCATGGCTTCCAGCCATTTTGCGGAATCTGGGCTCATCATCGCTTCCTCATAGTTCGTAGGTTCGTCATGGTCAAGTAACATGACTTCCAGAATAGGTTACCGTACCACTCTAGTGCGGATCTTACTCTGGTAGACCTACAAGGTTCAGTGGAAACTTGATCCGAAGTTTCATGATCAATATCATTAGCTTGCTCACTAATTGGTGTAGTTGTCACAGGAACCGGTTCTTGTGATGAACTACTTTCCAATAAGGAAGTAGGTACAGTTACCTCATCAAGTTCTACTTTCCTCCCACTCACTTCTTTCGAGAGAAACTCCTTCTCTAGAAAGGATCCGAATTTAGCAACGAAAATCTTGCCCTCAGATCTGTGATAGAAGGTGTACCCAACAGTCTCTTATGGGTATCCTATGAAGACACATTTCTCCGATATGGGTTCGAGCTTATCTGGTTGAAGTTTCTTCACATAAGCATCGCAGCCCCAAACTTTAAGAAACGACAACTTTGATTTCTTGCCAAACCACAGTTCATAAGGCGTCGTCTCAACGGATTTTGATGGTGCCCTATTTAACGTAAATGCGGCCGTCTCTAAAGCATCAAGACGATAGCGGTAAATCGGTAAGAGACATCATAGATCGCACCATATCAAGTAAAGTACGATTACGACGTTCGGACACACCATTTCGTTGTGGTGTTCCGGGTGGCATGAGTTGCGAGACTATTTCGCATTGTTTCAAGTGTAGACCAAACTTGTAACTCAAATATTCTCCTCCACGATCAGATCGTAGAAATTTTATTTTTCTTGTTACGATGATTTTCCACTTTACTCTGAAATTCTTTGAACTTTTCAAATGTTTCAGACTTGTGTTTCATTAAGTAGATATACCCATATCTGCTCAAATCATCTGTGAAGGTGAGTAAATAACGATACCCGCCGCGAGCCTCAACATTCATTGGACCACATACATCAGTATGTATGATTTCCAATAAATCAGTTGCTCGCTCCATAGTTTCGGAGAACGGCGTTTTAGTCATCTTGCCCATAAGGCACGGTTCGCAAGTACCAAGTGATTCATAATCAAGTGATTCCAAAAGCCCATCAGTATGGAGTTTCTTCATGCGCTTTACACCGATATGACCTAAACGGCAGTGCCACAAATAAGTTGCACTATCATTATCAACTCTGCATCTTTTGGTTTCAACACTATGAATATGTGTATCACTACTATCGAGATTCAATAAAATAGACCATTCTTCAAGGGTGCATGACCATAAAAGATATTACTCATATAAATAGAACAACCATTATTCTCGATTTAAATGAATAACCGTCTCGCATCAAACAAGATCCAGATATAATGTTCATGCTCAACGCCGGCACCAAATAACAATTATTTAGGTCTAATACTAATCCCCATGGTAGATGTAGAGGTAGCGTGTCGACCGCGATCACATCGACTTTGGAACCATTTCCCACGCCAAGATCGTCACCTCGTCCTTAGCCAATCTTCGCTAATCAGTAGTCCCTGCTTCAAGTTGCAAATATTAGCAATGTAACCAGATCAAATACCTGTGTACTATGCGAGCATTAGTAAGGTACACATCAATAACATGTATATCACATATACCTTTGTTCACTTTGCCATCCTTCTTATCCACCAAATACTTGGGGCAGTTCCGCTTCCAATGTCCACCGCTTGCGGAGAAGCACTCGATCTCGTGCTTAGGACCAGACTTGGGTTTCTTCTCTTGAGCAGCAACTTGTTTGCTGTTCTTCTTGAAGTTCCCCTTCTTCTTCCCTTTGCCCTTTTTCTTGAAACTGGTGGTCTTGTTGACCATCAACACTTCATGCTCCTTCTTGATTTCTACCTCCGCAGCTTTTAGCATTGCGAAGAGCTCGGGAATAGTCTTGTCCATCCCTTGCATATTATAGTTCATCACGAAGCTCTTCTAGCTTGGTCACAGTGATTGAAGAATTCTGTCAATGACACTATCATCGTGAAGATTAACTCCCAGCTTGAATCAAGTGATTATTATACCTGACATTTTGAGTATGTGTTCACCGACGTAACTATTCTCCTCCATCTTGCAGCTATAGAACTTATTGGAGACTTCATGTCTCTCAATCCGGCATTTGCTTGAAATATTAACTTCAACTCCTGGAACATCTCATATGCTCCATGACGCTCAAAACGCCGTTGAAGACCCGGTTCTAAGCCGTAAAGCATGGCACACTAAACTATCGAGTAGTCATCAGCTTTGCTCGCTGCACATTCTTAACGCCGTCGGTTGCATTAGCAAAGCAGGCCTAGCACCCAGCGGTGCTTCCAGATGTAATTCTTCCGGCAGCAATGAGGATAATCCTCGAGTTACGGACCCGATCGTGTAATTGCTACCATCATCTTTCAACTTTGCTTTCTCAAGGAACGCATTAAAATTCAACGGAACAACAGCACGAGCCATCTATCTATAACAAACATAGACAAGCAAAATACTATCAGGTACTAAGTTCATGATAAATTGAAGTTCAATTAATCATATTACTTAAGAATCCCACTTAGACAGACATCTCTCTAGTCATCTAAGTGATCACGTGATCCAAATCAACTAAACCATGTCCGATCGTCACGTGAGATGGAGTAGTTTCAATGGTGAACATCACTATGTTGATCATATCTACTATATGGTTCACGTTCGACCTTTCGGTCTCCGTGTTCCGAGGCCATATCTGTTATATGCTAGGCTCGTCAAGTTTAACCTGAGTATTCCGCATGTGCAACAGTTTTGCACCCGTTGTATTTGAACGTAGAGCCTATCACACCCGATCATCACGTGGTGTCTCAGCACAAAGAACTTTCGCAACGGTGCATACTCAGGGAGAACACTTCTTGATAATTTTAGTGAGAGATCATCTTAAAATGCTACCGTCAATCAAAGCAAGATAAGATGCATAAAGGATAAACATCACATGCAATCAATATAAGTGATATGATATGGCCATCATCATCTTGTGCTTGTGATCTCCATCTCCGAAGCACCGTCGTGATCACCATCGTCACCGGCGCGATACCTTGATCTCCATCGTAGCATCGTTGTCGTTACGCCATCTATTGCTTCTACGACTATCGCTACCGCTTAGTGATAAAGTAAAGCAATTACAGGGTGTTTGCATTTCATACAATAAAGCAACAACCATATGGCTCCTGCCAGTTGCCGATAAATTCGGTTACAAAACATGATCATCTCATACAATAAAATATAGCATCACGTCTTGACCATATCACATCACAACATGCCCTGCAAAAACAAGTTAGACGTCCTCTACTTTGTTGTTGCAAATTTTACGTGGTTGCTACGGGCTTAGCAAGAACCGTTCTTACCTACGCATCAAAACCACAACGATAGTTCGTCAAGTTAGTGCTGTTTTAACCTTCGCAAGGACCGGGCGTAGCCACACTCGGGTCAACTAAAGTTGGACAAACAGACACCCGCTAGCCACCTGTGTGCAAAGCACGTCGGTAGAACCAGTCTCGCGTAAGCGTACGCGTAATGTCGGTCCAGGCCGCTGTTGGGGAACGTAGTAATTTCAAAAAAATTCCTAAGCACACGCAAGATCATGGTGATGTATAGCGACGAGAGGGGAGAGTGTTGTCTACGTACCCTCGTAGACTGAAGCAGAAGCGATCACAACGTAGAGGAAGTAGTCGTACGTTCTACTCGCGATCCGACCGATCCCGGCGCCGTTACTCCGGCACCCCCGAGTTCTTGACACACGTACAGCTCGATGACGTCCCTCGAACTCCAATCCAGCCGAGTGTCGAGGGAGAGTTCCGTCAGCACGACGGCGTGGTGACGATCTTGATGTTCTACCGGCGCAGGGCTTCGCCTAAGCTTCGCGACGATATGACCGAGGTGGAATATGGTGGAAGGGGGCACCGCACACGGCTAAGGAACGATCCGTAGATCAAACTTGTGTGTTCTAGGGTGCCCCTGCCCCGTATATAAAGGAGCAGGGGGAGGGGCTGGCCGGCCAAGAGGAGGCGCTGGCCAGGAGTCCTACTCCTCCGGGAGTAGGATTCCCTCCAATCCTAGTTGGAATAGGATTCACCGGAGGGGAAAGAGAGAGAGGGGGCCGCCTTTCCTAGTCCTAGTAGGACTAGGGGAAGGGGGCGGCGCGCCCACCTAGGGCTGGCCCTTTCTCCTTTCCACCAAGGCCCACTATGGCCCATATAGTTCCCGGGGTTCCGGTAACCTCCCTAACTCGATAAATTCCGATTTCACCCGAACCATTCCAACTCCAAATATAGGCTTCCAATATATCAATCTTTATGTCTCGACCATTTCGAGACTCCTCGTCATGTCCGTGATCACATCCGGGACTCAACTTCTTCGTACATCAAAATACACAAACTCATAATATAACCGTCATCGAAACCTTAAGCGTGCGGACCCTACGGTTCGAGAACAATGTAGTCATGACCGAGACACGTCTCCGGTCAATAACCAATAGCGGGACCTGGATGCTACATATTCTATGAAGATCTTTATCGGTCAGACCGCATAACAACATACGTTGTTCCCTTTGTCATCGGTATGTTACTTGCCCGAGATTCGATCGTCGGTATCCAATACCTAGTTCAATCTCGCACGCAAGTCTCTTTACTCGTTCCGTAATACATCATCTCACAGCTAACTCATTAGTTGTAATGCTTGCAAGGCTTCAATGATGTGTATTACCGAGAGGGCCAGAGATACCTCTCCGACAATCGGAGTGACAAAACCTAATCTCAAATACGCCACCCAACATCTGCCTTTGGAGACACCTGTAGTACTCCTTTATAATCACCCGATTACGCTGTGACGCTTGGTAGCACCAAAGTGTTCCTCCGTAAACGGAGTTGCATAATCTCATAGTTACAGGAACATGTATATGTCATGGATAAAAGCAGAGCAACATACTAAACGACCGTGTGCTAAGCTAATGGAATGGGTCATGTCAATCAGATCATTCTACTAATGATGTGACCTTGTTAATCAAATAACAACTCTTTGTTCATGGTTAGGAAACATAACCATCTTTGATTAACAAGCTAGTCTAGTAGAGGCATACTAGTGACATATTGTTTGTCTATGCATTCACACATGTATCATGTTTCCGGTTAATACAATTCTAGCATGAATGATAAACATTTATCATGAAATAAGGAAATAAATAATAACTTTTATTATTGCCTCTAGGGCATATTTCCTTTAGTCTCCCACTTGCACTAGAGTCAATAATCTAGATTACATCGCCATGTGATTGAACACCAATAATCATATCTGTATATGATTAACACCCATAGTTCACATCGTCATGTGACCAACACCTAAAGGGTTTACTAGAGTCAATAATCTAGTTCACATCGCTATGTGATTAACACCCAAAGAGTACTAAGGTGTGATCATGTTTTGCTTGTTAGAGAATCTTAGTCAACGGGTCTATCATATTCAGAGCCGTATGTATTTTGCAATTTTCTATGTCTACAATGCTCTGCACGAAGCTACTCTAGCTAATTGCTCCCACTTTCAATATGTATCTAGATCGAGACTTAGAGTCATCCAGATCGGTGTCAAAACTTGCATCGACGTAACCCTTTACGACGAACCTTTTGTCACTTCCATAATCGAGAAACATATCCTTATTCCACTAAGGATAATTTTGACCGCTATCCAGTGATCTACTCCTAGATCACTATTGTACTCCCTTGCCAAAATCAGTGCAGGGTATACAATAGATCTGGTACACAGCATGGCATACTTTATAGAACCTATGGCCAAGGCATAGGGAATGACTTTCATTCTCTTTCTATCTTCTGCCGTGGTCGGGTTTTGAGTCTTACTCAATTTCACACCTTGTAATACAGGCAAGAACTCTTTCTTTGACTGTTCCATTTTGAACTACTTCAAAATCTTGTCAAGGTATGTACTCATTGAAAAAACTTATCAAGCGCCTTGATCTATCTCTATAGATCTTAATGCTCAATATGTAAGCAGCTTCACCGAGGTCTTTCTTTAAAAACTCCTTTAAACACTCCTTTATGCTTTGCGAATAATCCTACATTATTTCGATCTACAATATGTCATTTACATATACTTATCGAAATGTTGTAGTGCTCCCACTCACTTTCTAGTAAATACAGGCTTCACCGCAAGTCTGTATAAACTATATGCTTTGATCAACTTATCAAAGCGTATATTCCAACTCCGAGATGCTTGCACCAAATCCATAGATGCACATTTTGTTAACACCTTTAGGATCGACAAAACCTCTTGGTTGCATCACATACAACTCTTCTTTAATAACTCCATTAAGGAATGCAGTTTTGTTTATCCATTTGCCAGATTTCATAAAATGCGGCAATTGCTAACATGATTCGGAGAGACTTTTAAGCATCGATACGAGTGAGAAAATCTCATTGTATTCAACATCTTGAACTTTGTCAAAAACCTTTTTCGACAAGTCTAGCTTTGTAGATAGTAACACTACTATCCGCGTCCGTCTTCCTCTTGAAGATCCATTTATTTTCTATGGCTTGCCGATCATCGGGCAACTCCACCAAAGTCCACACTTTGTTCTCATACATGGATCTCATCTCAGATTTCATGGCCTCAAGCCATTTCGCGGAATCTGGGCTCATCATCGCTTCCTCATAGTTCGTAGGTTCATCATGGTCTAGTCACATGACTTCCAGAACATGATTACTGTACCACTCTGGTGCGGATCTCACTCTGGTTTACCTACAAGATTCGGTAGTAACTTGATCTGAAGTTACATGATCATCATCATTAGCTTCCTCACTAATTGGTGTAGTAGTCACAGGAACAGATTTCTGTGATGAACTACTTTCCAATAAGGGAGAAGGTACAATTACCTCATCAAGTTCTACTTTTCCTCCCACTCACTTTTTTCGAGAGAAACTCCTTCTCTAGAAAGGATCCATTTTTAGTAACGAATATCTTGCCTTCGGATCTGTGATAGAAGGTGTACCCAACAATTTCCTTTGGGTAACTATGAAGACGCACTTCTCCGATTTGGGTTCGAGCTTATCAGGATGAAACTTTTTCACATAAGCATCGCAATTCCAAACTTTAAGAAACGACAACTTGGGTTTCTTACTAAACCACAGTTCATATAGTGTCGTCTCAACGGATTTAGATGGTGCCCTATTTAACGTGAATGCAGCTGTCTCTAATGCATGATCCCAAAATGATATTGGTAAATCGGTAAGAAACATCATAGATTGTACTATATCCAATAAAGTACGGTTATGACGTTCGGACACACCATTATGATGTGGTGTTCCAGGTGGCATGAATTTGTGAAACTATTCCACATTGTTTTAATTGAAGACCAAACTCGTAACTCAAATATTTGTCTCTGCGATCAGATCGTAGAAACCTTATTTTCTTGTCACGATGATTTTTCCACTTCACTCTGAAATTCTTTGAACCTTTCAACTATTTCAGACTTATGTTTCATCAAGTAGATATACCCATATCTGCTCAAATCATCTGTGAAGGTCAGAAAATAACGATACCCGCTGCAAGCCTTAACACTCATTGGATTGCATACATCAGTATGTATTATTTCCAATAAGTCAGTTGCTCGCTCCAATGTTCCGGAGAACGGAGTTTTAGTCATCTTGCCCAAAAGGCATGGTTCGCAAGCATCAAGTGATTCATAATCAAGTGATTCCAAAATCCCATCAGCATGGAGTTTCTTCATGCGCTTTACACCATTATGACCTAAACGGCAGTGCCACAAATAAGTTGCACTATCATTATTAACTTTGCATCTTTTTGGTTTCAATATTATGAATATGTGTATCACTACGATCGAGATCCAATGAACCATTTTCATTGGGTGTGTAACCATATAAGGTTTTATTCATGTAAACAGAATAATAGATTATTCTCTTACTTAAATGAATAACCGTATTGCAAAAAAACACGATCAAATCATATTCATGCTCAACGCAAACACCAAATAACATTTATTTAGGTTCAACACTAATCCCGAAAGTATAGGGAGTGTGCGATGATGATCATATCAATCTTGAAACTACTTTCAACACACATCGTCACTTCACCCTTAACTAGTTTCATTTATTCGCAACTCCGCTTTGAGTTACTACTCTTAGCAACTGAACCAGTACCAAATACCGAGGGGTTGCTATAAACACTAGTAAAGTACACATCAATAACATGTATATCAAATATACCTTTGTTTACTTTGCCATCCTTCTTATCCGCCAAATACTTGGGGTAGTTCTGCTTCCAAAGAACCAGTCCCTTTGCAAGAGAAGCACTTAGTCTCGTGCTTAGGTCCAGATTTGGGATTCTTCACTTGAGCAGCAACTTGCTTGCCGCTCTTCTTGAAGTTCCTTCTATCCCTTGCCCTTTTCTTGAAACTAGTGGCCTTGTTAACCATCAACACTTGATGTTCTTTCTTGATTTCTACCTTCATAGATTTCATCATCATGAAAAACTCGGGAATCATTTTCATCATCCCTTGCATACTATAGTTCATCACGAAGTTCTACTAACTTGGTGATGGTGACTAGAGAATTCATCAATCACTATCTTATCCGGAAGATTAACTCCCACTTGATTCAAGCAATTGAAGTACCTGCATAATCTGAGCACATGCTCACTAGTTGAGTGATTCTCCTCCATCTTTTAGCTTATAGAACTTGTTGAGGACTTCATATCTCTCAACTCGGGTATTGGCTTGAAATATTAACTTCAACTCCTGGAACATCTCATATGGTCCATGATGTTCAAAACATCTTTGAAGTCCCGATTCTAAGCCATAAAGCATGGTGCACAAAACTATCAAGTAGTCATCATATTGAGCTAGCCAAACGTTCATAATGTCTGCATCTGCTCCTGCAATAGGTATGTCACCTAGCGGTGCATTAAGGACATAATTCTTACATGCAGCATTGAGGATAAACCTCGGATCGCGGATCCAATCCGCATCATTGCTACTAACATTTTCAACACAATTTTCTAGGAACATATGAAAATAAACATATGAAAGCAACAACGCGAGCTATTGATCTACAACATAATTTGCAAAATACTACCAGGACTAAGTTCATGATAAATTTAAGTTCAATTAATCATATTACTTAAGAACTCCCACTTAGACAGACATCTCTCTAGTCATCTAAGTGATCACGTGATCCAAATCAACTAAATCATAACCGATCATCACGTGAGATGGAGTAGTTTTCAATGGTGAACATCTTATGTTGATCATATCTACTATATGATTCACGCTCGACCTTTCGGTCTCCGTGTTCCGAGGCCATATCTGCATATGCTAGGCTCGTCAAATTTAACCTGAGTATTCCGTGTGTGCAAAACTGGCTTGCACCCGTTGTAGATGGACGTAGAGCTTATCACACCCGATCATCACGTGGTGTCTGGGCACAACGAACTTTGGCAACGGTGCATACTCAGGGAGAACACTTCTTGATAATTTAGTGAGAGATCATCTTAAAATGCTACCGTCAATCAAAGCAAGATAAGATGCATAAAGGATAAACATCACATGCAATCAATATAAGTGATATGATATGGCCATCATCATCTTGTGCTTGTGATCTCCATCTTCGAAGCACCGTCGTGATCACCATCGTCATCGGCGCGACACCTTGATCTCCATCGTAGCATCATTGTCGCCTCGCCAATCTTATGCTTCTCGACTATCGCTACCGCTTAGTGATAAAGTAAAGCATTACGTAGCATTGCATTTCATACAATAAAGCGACAACCATATGGCTCTCGCGATTGCCGATAACTTCGGTTACAAAACATGATCATCTCATACAATAAAATATAGCATCACGTCTTGACCATATCACATCACAACATGCCCTGCAAAAACAAGTTAGACGTCCTCTACTTTGTTGTTGCAAATTTTACGTGGCTGCTACGGGCTTAAGCAAGAACCAATCTCACCTACGCATCAAAACCACAACGATACTTCGTCAAATAGACTCCGTTTTAACCTTCTCAAGGACCGGGCGTAGTCACACTCGATTCAACTAAAGTGAGAGAGACAGACACCCGCCAGTCACCTTTAAGCACGAGTGCTCGTAGCGGTGAAACCAGTCTCGCGTAAGCGTACGCGTAATGTCGGTCCGGGCCGCTTCATCTCACAATACCGCTGAACCAAAGTATGACATGCTGGTAGGTAGCATGACTTGTATCGCTCACAACTAACTTGTGTTCTACTCGTGCAAAACATCAAACCATAAAAACCTAGGCTCGGATGCCACTGTTGGGGAATGTAGTAATTTCAAAAAATTTCCTACGCACACGCAAGATCATGGTGATGTATAGCGACGAGAGGGGAGAGTGTTGTCTACGTACCCTCGTAGACCGAAGCGGAAGCGATCACAACGTAGAGGAAGTAGTCGACGCTCTCCTCGCGATCCGACCGATCCCGGCGCCGTTACTCGGCGCCCCGAGTTCTTGACACACGTACAGCTCGATGACGCCCCTCGAACTCCGATCCAGCCGAGTGTCGAGGAGAGTTCCACAAGACGACGGCGTGGTGGACGATCTTGATGTTCTACCGCGCAGGCTTCGCCTAAGGTTCGCGACGATATGACCGAGGTGGAATATGGTGGAAGGGGCACCGACACGGCTAAGGAACGATCCGTAGATCAAACTCGTGTGTTCTAGGGTGCCCCCTGCCTCCGTATATAAAGGAGCAAGGGGGAGGGGGCCGGCCGGCCAAGAGGAGGCGCGCCAGGGAGTCCTACTCCCTCCGGGAGTAGGATTCCCCCTCCAATCCTAGTTGGAATAGGATTCACCGGAGGGGGAAAGAGAGAGGGGGGGCCGGCCCACCTTTCCTAGTCCTAGTAGGACTAGGGGAAGGGGGGAGGCGCGCGGCCACCTAGGGCTGGCCCTTTCTCCTTTCCACCAAGGCCCACTATGGCCCATATAGTTCCCGGGGGGTTCCGGTAACCTCCCGGTACTCCGGTAAATTCCCGATTTCACCCGGAACCATTCCGAACTCCAAATATAGGCTTCCAATATATCAATCTTTATGTCTCGACCATTTCGAGACTCCTCGTCATGTCCGTGATCACATCCGGACTCAACTTCTTCGTACATCAAAATACACAAACTCATAATATAACCGTCATCGAAACCTTAAGCGTGCGGACCCTACGGTTCGAGAACAATGTAGTCATGACCGAGACACGTCTCCGGTCAATAACCAATAGCGGGACCTGGATGCCCATATTGGCTCCTACATATTCTACGAAGATCTTTATCGGTCGACCGCATAACAACATACGTTGTTCCCTTTATCATCGGTATGTTACTTGCCGAGATTCTATCGTCGGTATCCAATACCTAGTTCAATCTCGTTACGGCAAGTCTCTTTACTCGTTCCGTAATACATCATCTCACAGCTAACTC